>JACAXG010000178.1:1267685-1303802 GCA_018881555.1 Amblyornis subalaris | reverse complement strand
ATGAAGTTAAACTAATATTTTAATAGGGATAATGCAATTTTTATGTAGTCATATTAATTTACTTCAACCAGGTTCTGGCTGAGACAAACTTACACTGGTGGTTTGAGTTTCTCTGTCACACCCTTCAGACTTATTTTAGATGTATGAATACATGTGTATAGAAGCAATATTTTGACAGAGTTGACACAGATATTTTCCAGTATTGTAATCTTCCAAGTCATAATTTATGAAATGCATACTTAGAGAACTGAAAACTTGTGTGGAATTTCTCAGAAAAGAACCTTGGCTCCTTTATGCATATATACTTCTTCATTCAGTCATATGATTTTTGTTTAAAATATTGCTGATTATTCTGAATTTCTTTTTTAAAGTTTAATCTGGCATTTTATTGAAACAATAACTCCAGTCTGAAGTTAAACAGGGAGACTAGATGAGCTCTGATAAAAATAGGATTGAAACCCACTCTCTGCCAAAAAAAAAGGAGCTTCTAAGCTTTTGCAGCTAATGAACTTTGTCTCACAGAGCTGCTCACTCACATTCTTATTCAGATGTCTTTGTCCTGTTAGAGATCGGATGCACCTTATTTTATTTGCTCAACACCAGCTATTGAGCAAATTGGGTTAACATAGCTTTTCCTTCTGAATCTACTGACTTAAAAAAAAATGGGTAGCAACAACACTTCTTGGCCACTTTTGTCCTATCAACTGTGGAGTAAACAACAAGCAGTCACCGAATAGTATTATTTTCTACCCATCAAAGTGCAAAAAGCTCTGATAAATTGCAACAATAAAGGCTTCAAGCATTACAATCAATACTTAATGGAATAATGTAAATCCAGCTTGTGTATGACTTGGGGATTGTGTTCTCTTGGAAAGAGCAAAAGATTAATGCACAGCAGCAGAAGTGCATTTTTTTTCCTGCAGTCTGAGCTATGAGAGACACAATAATGTGCTAAAGTTGCTTTGCTTGTATTGTGGAGTTATTACGTTTTTTTTTCAGCCTATTTTAAAAGGAAACAGAAAGACATTGTGTCTCCCAGAGCTCTGTAAAAACCAAGTTAATGGTATTCTCAGTCTTTAGACACATTTACACATCCTCCATCTGGTTGGGAAGAAAAAACCCCAGACTTCAGTAACAAAAATTGTACAGATCTGCCTTCAGGCAACAGAAAATGCATGTGATAAGGGAATAGCCATGAAGTGTAAAGGAGTATTTAGGTCTTAGCGCTTATTGACTGGAGACTGTAAGGGAGATGTGAAGGATGTGTGAAAAATCCTAAATAAAAGAGCTAGAATAACATATAATGTGGATAAGAAAATGTGCTTGAAAGGAACACAACTGTCACTAAAGAACATGGTAAGAGAAGGAGGTGGGATAGAAGAAAAATGACAAGAATGAAGATAAGCAGCATTCTGCATCCAGGACTTGGTTCAGGAAACATAGTGTATTCTGCAATTCAGTCAGTTGGGTACGTTAATTTCAATAATAACAACACTCCAAAAGCACAAATTCAGCTTTTCTCTCTCCTTCTCTTTGTCTCTCTCGACTTGTGTTTTTCCTTCAGGTAGGGAACGTTCAAATTCAAGGTGCAGTAAAAATGTCAGCAATAGCAAACAGAAATCATATTTTTAATATCCACTCCATGCATTCAAAGGATATTACTCATTGAAAACCATTTGATACATAGGCATCTGTAAAGTATATAGCGTTTGTTTTCTAAGTTAATCAATGGAGCAGGAAGAATGAACAAAGATTTAGTTATAACCTCTACTTTTTTTATGCACATAGGGATAGTGGAAGTATTATGTTTGGTCATGTACATTCCAAAACCAGGCCCAAAGCCTCTTGGAAGCTCTGGGCAAAGTTGCTGTTTTCTGGGGTTTTTTTTCTTTTCCTTTTGCTGTTCAAATGATGACAAATGTCATCTTTCCACTTGTATGAATAGAAGAAAAGGGTAGGGGTTGCTATGTAAGGCCCAGTTCCCTGCTTCTTCAAGAAACATATCAGAGTAATACCTTTCTTCCACTTTTAAAGCACATAATGAAAACAGCTTTTTTTCCCTTTTCTTCTTACTATTAACACTGGTAACCCAATAGCGATAAAGTTAGCAGTCATCTAAATCTGAGCCCAAAATTTATTCATGGACTGCTTACACAAATTTGGTTTTATGCTAATGGTGACCTTTATCTGACCTTTAGCTTGGCAGGAGTTCTCTCCTAGGTGTTTGACCTCAAAATGTTCTTGTGGGAAGCAATCATGCCTCTCTTAGGCTAAACAAGTCAGAGTATTCCAGTCTTCTAAGAGGCTCTATCTTTATTCCAGAAGCCTTTCTACACACCCGTTTCTGTCCAAGTCATCTTTCTGGAAGAGAAGCAGCTAAAACTGTCACTTCTGTATTCCAGACAATAGGATCAAAAATTCTGCACTGAGATATTAAAGAATGAAAAAAAAAACCATAAGAACAGTCTGGAAACTTCTCTTCATTGCTGATTCATGGATTCAAGTCTTAACTGTGCATCAAAGAATAAATTAAATTTTGTAACTTAAAGCTGACAAGCCCTAAAGTCTAAGTTTGATTTGAGCTGATTGCTTTTACTCAGAAATGAGATCTATGAAAAAAATCAATACTTCCATGAAAACTTCCATTCAGTCCTTGGTAGCACACACAAAAAAAGGAAATAAAATGTAGGAAATTATGAAAAAGTGGTAACAAAATAATGAAACAAAACAAAAACCAGAGAAAATAAGCCACTGTATCAAGCCATGGCATATCTGCCTTTTCAATACCATGGGATATGAAACCTTCCATCTCAAAAAGTGAATAGAATACCTGGAAAAGGTTCAAAGGCAGCAAGAAAGCTAATCAAAGCCCGAAGCATGGAAAAACAATTAAATAGGCTTATACTCATCAGCCTGAAAAGACTGTGGTAAAGTTTTATAAAATCATGGGTGTCAGAAAGGCGGTGGAAATGAAACTGCTGGTAAAGTAACAGGAAAAAAAATTCCTTCTGTTTGGAGTGCTGGAGCAAGATCACGTCCTGCAAAGGATATACCCTACATACACCATTCTGTGCTATGTTTGCATTTCTCCCCTTAGAGAAATCCTCTCAGCCTGTATATATGGCTATGTGTAAAGTGAAATGGGATACAGCAAGGCAACCCAGAGTTTGTAGACATAAATTTATGCAAAAAGCATTCTTTTACTACCAATACCATACTCAGCCAAGTCATTAGCTGACTATAGATGCACACCACTGTGGAGTTTCACAGAGATGAAGTTAACTCTGCCCACAGACATCTGACTCATATTCTTCAAACGTCTAAAAGTAACAGTGTAGTTAAGACAGTAGCAAAAAAAAAAAAAATTAAAATATCTCACGAATATCTGAAGAGAAGTCAGAGATGTCTATGGTCAGACTAAGATTTCTTGATAGATTTCCAACCTAAAAAATTTGAAGAAAAGATAATTTTGTCATATTTCTCAGAAGAGGAGTTGACACATGTCCTAGTTCAGTTGCTGACCTAATTTAACAAAAAGTCATCTCATGGGACAGACTTTTAGTGACTCTGAGAACAGAGCATAAGAAAGAGATGAGGAATGAAATCCTGCCATATGCTATAACATATGTACAATAACATTGAATGCTGGCACTGCCATGAATTAATGTCAACATCAGGCTCTCCAATTTAAGCATACCATGATAAATTGCAAAGTGAGTTTTACTCAGAGAACAGCCACATTTAAATAAAATAAAACAAAACCAGGAGAGTTGTTCAATACTATCACTCTTCTTAAAACCTAACACATCTAAGTATTATATTTTAATTTTAAACTCTGATTGTTTTCTGTTAAAAATGACATCTAATGAGATAAACTACACCAGGTAAAACATCCCATATCCCTTTGTATGACTTTTAGACAGGATAAAGAGCCTAAATGAATTATTATTATTTACCACTTGTTCCCAAGGGCTCCTTCTATCCTGGAGATATACTGCTTTCTTTCTGTTATAAATAGTGGGCAAATTCTGGTACTAAATAAATAATTTACAATCATTCACTATTCAGAGACTTTACATGTGTTTAAATACATTTCAAGAGCTGCCTTTCTCTAAAATCATGAGCCAGACGCAGTTAGGGTGATAAAAAGGGGTTACCTTTATAAGGATACTTAGGTGCACAATTCGTCAGATGGAAAACGCCAAAAAATGCACAGCCCACATGAAGTGTACACAATTTTTATAAATTTTGCAAATTAGTATATCTGACAAGAATCACTAATTAGAATTGTAATTTGTGAGGTAATTTCCCCCTTGTTCTAATGCCTTCTAACCCACCCCCTCCGCCTCAAATGAGAACTAACTTAGTTTATAAAAATATGTCTCGAAAAGCTGGTCTCAAGACCAGAGAACCAAGATAGAATAGGGCCTTGGAATGTGTTTTGTCTTTCTGCCTATCAGCGCAGGGAAAAGTACTGCGAGAAAGTACTGGTGCAAAGCTACAACTATACATGTAAAAATTCCAGAGAATATATACAAGAAAAAGGTAAAAACTTAATTCAGCATCACAGGAGGTTCAACTGACTTCACAAAAACTACAGGTGTTCTCAATATTAAGTTATTGAAAGATCTTTGTGGGACTGGGGTCTAAAATCAGTCTGACACAGATCTGGGTTTGGTACTTTAGATCATCACTCTGCAAAATCATGTGACAAATATATACAGCATGAAGTGGGAATACATTTAAACCTACCTGGAAATGAAAAGAAACAACATCATATATATGCTTTATACAAATGGGGTAAAAGAACATTTCTGAAACTGCTTCTCAGCTGAGTTTTTGTCAGCATTTTAAGAACTCTTAAAAGTCAACTTTCCTGCTTTGCAACAAAACAAAATAAAACTAAACAGAAAGCCCAGTATGCCAAATATTTTTTAAAAAATGTTGTCAATTTGATATGTTCAATGATCAGGGTAAAGAAAAGGCAAACAAAACAGCTAAGAAGTCAATGGAAAATAGTTCCAGAAGACTGGGGTTTATATCTACAGCCATGACTATAAGTATCATGGAAAGTCAACTATAGGTACTATATGAAGTCATACTGAAACCATAGTAGGCTAGCATTTAGAAAAGATTGTATCTCTATAAGTAGGTGTTTCTCAGAGATGATTTAAAATAATGTAACTTTCAAGATTAAGGAATGGTGTCAAGGCATGTGTACAAAAACAACTTTGGAGAGGAACGTGTGGGATGGAGAGTGATAAGAGGAGCAAGAAGCTGATTGCTTCTTTATGCCCCTTTGCTGATTATTTTTCCTGCCATGTCTCTTAATTGCTTTCGTCAAACACAGAACCAGCACAGTTATACCAACATAAATGTGATTTCACCAATGTTACGTCAGGTAGTGAGTTGCAGAAATAAGAGCAAAAACTGTCCTTCATCTAACTTACAGTAGCTCACACTGAATTTGTATCTCTGTGTGTCATATCTCATAATATAAAATATGTATTTCTCTCTATTTCTATGCATTTTTGAAACAGGTGACAGCTCAATTTCTTTGTCACTACCAATGTGCAACAAAGATAATTTCGTGCAAAATGTACAAAGAGATAGGTATGCATTTCAAAGCCTGCTACATACATAGCAAATTGACAGGTAGTAGCATGTGCTGCAAAACACAGAAAAGAGCAGGGGCTCCAATGTCTTAATTACCAAGACCAGTGTAACTCTATGCTCACTCTGTCCCCCACTGTCCCTGGCTGTAAGCTGTATTTTCTATGTTAATATTTACAAAATCTGTGGTTTGGTGAGGTTAGTTAATTCCTTTGCAATGTTATGAAAGTGATGAGTACTCTTGCTAAGGGTTCAAGATAGGAAAATGCAGTACATTTGTCCACGAGGGTCCCCTCCTTCACATGGAATTAACATAGTGAAAACTGCCCATATGTTACAACATATGGCAGAATTCCAGTATCTCTTCATATACCTGATTCTTCATTCGCGGTGTAAACAAATGGCTCTTTCACAGGAGGATACTGAATTAAACTGGGCCACAGACTGAACAATTTTGTCTTTTCCTAGAGCAGATTGACAAGGGAAAACTGATAAAGCAAAACAGACAACAATTTTTTTTTCATCTTAAAGAAAAAAAAAAAACAAAGAAAAACTACAATTCCAAGTACAGTTATGGTATATAGGACATATGCATTTTGATCTTTTTAGTATATTTTAGAGATTTGGTTTTTCCATGCCATTCCCAGCAAATAACATTAAGTGACCAGCAGATGGTAATTTTTTTACTTATTCTGGCTTTTTTTTCTCAAATCCTTTCAGAAACTCAACCTTATGGCACATACTAGAATGCTCAGTTTCAAAATTAGGTTTACCAAACAAAGCTCTGTGCCCAGCATTTGAAAAACAATCATATTTTCAGTTTCATGTCATTCCATTTTAAAGGTAAACTTTAAATGCTTCATTCATGGAAACTTGTGATTCTATATACCTCTACACCATAATATCACAAAAATACACCAAATCCTCTATTACTCTTTTATAAAGAGAAATACTGGAGACTGGAATAACTCTGAGAGCAAATGAAAATAAAATCAACTTGTGTTAGGGAATTACTTTCTGTCACAATGACATCTAATATTTTTATACTTGTCATAAAGAATGGGCAATAAAATCTTGACTGTATTTTTATATTAAGTAAGAATGGCACCCAGGTCAGCTGGAGAACTGATTTAAATTATCATAAGCCTTGATTTATGCCCAATATATCGTTTTGAATAACCAAAAATACAATCCTATGGAAATGACAAATTCAGTAGACTGCTATCCTGACCAGGTGTCTTTTCCACAATCAGCTGTGCATGTTTTGCAGCCAATAATAGATTTTAGAAAGAACATGAAGACAAATCCTCCAATTTGAGCAAAATCTGTACAGAGACAAATCAAGATTCCTGAAAAATTACCTGGGAAAATGAGTGAATTTCTACTCCCTTTCTCATTTTGCTGACTTGCCCAGGTCAGCTCTTGGTGCTAAAGTTAGTGCAGTGAAAGAACAGCTAACACATATGCACCAGGCTGAAGGACTCCCACGGAGATAAAATTGAAACAAAAATTGGAAATAACATCACAGAAAAAGCACTTTTTTCCAGTTTTTATTTATTTTTGCTTCAGCTGTACACCAATGAATTCAGTGACACAACTCCAGTTGATCAAGTCAGATTTCTGGATGTGATAGGACAGAGCAGGTCAAAAGCACTTAGGGTAAAAAAGAAAAAAGATACTAGAAATTTCAAAATATTAAATAGTTGAATTAACTCAAGTAAGTTTAATTGGCTATATATGCATATATAAAACAACTTTCAAGCCATGTGAGACCCTTTTACAGTTGACTTTCAGCCAGTAATACCCCCTTCAGGTCAATTGATTTGTGATTGAATTGCAGAATTTCTTTCAGAAAGTCATCTTAAATTCAGACCAGAAAGAATCCTGGAAGAATGTTGGTGTTTTTATTTCAAAGACCATTACACTATTGAAAACACTCTCCTCAGATCCAGTATGGTTCTGTTTAGTTTTTTTCCTTTAGTTTATTAGACTCATTATGGCCACTTTGTGAAAGAAGGGAGAGAGATTATATTACTGTATACCTTTCCCCATGTAAGCAATTAGAAACTAGTACTAAAATAACTTTCAGTTGTCATTGTGATGAATTAAAACATATATTTTTTTTTTAAAATTTACTACTGTAAAGTATTATTTCTGTTCCTTGGAGCTCTTTTGTGACTCTGTGCTGAATCATCTCCAAAGTTTTCACATCCTTTTTCGGATTAGCGAAAAAAAAAATTAAATCCTATTGGTCTTAGTCTCTGAAAAACACAGTACCAGCCACCACAGAGTATCGCAGTAGTTGAATATACTTATAGGATATACTAATAGGATAATGATAATCTAGTCATGTGCCTCATCATAAAGTAGGCTTTATTGTATACATATAGCAGGAGTGTAATGAAGGTACTGCTGATGGAAAGGAGCCATTTGTAACTGTTTGGTATCAAGGTGTACCACAAATGCATTGTTTATATGTTGCTTCATGTTACTTTGGACTGAAAACTAGAGGTACTTATACTATTTTTAAAAGAGCTGTGTTATAACAGTCTAAGGTCTTCTTCATGTGTTACTGAAAAGAGTTTTCCATGGCCAAAAGGAAGTTCAGCAGAGTTTATCTTCAGGTGTCAAAAACTGTTCCAGAAATTAAGAATTTAGTGACTTTGAAGACATAAAGCAATGCTAAGCTAACATTAGATAAACATTTCTATATAAACATTTTCAACAGTGGCTTGTTGTGGTCGACATCCACTGCCTAAACCAGCAGCATAATCATAGCCTAAATCTTCAGGAGTCAGATTTGGAGAGCACATAGATAAAATCAAGAACAAAGGCTTGTTTGTAATAGGTTTATATACAGGTAGATATGTCTCCAGTTTACTCAGCCACTGATGTGTTTCCCTTGAGTTAGGCAGATGAACTGGGATGAAACAACTAAAGGTTTTCCCCCATATTTCAGTCAGATTGAAGCAAAGTCAAATCTTCCTCAAATGCAAAAATAGTTCATTAACTCTTGTGTTTGTTTTGCGTTACAAGTTCCCCAAGAAACCATTTCTTAAACATTATGAGGACAGGCAACAGCAGGCTAGTTCTCATTAGCATCCAAGTTTTGCCCAAACTTTTTTGATCTGCACAATTAAGTTGGAAATCTTGAGAAAAACATTTCTGGTAGATTTTCATGACTGTACATCCTAGCAGAAAAGAAAAGGTGGCAAAACTGAAATAAACTAATAGCTCAGGAGTACCTTTCAAAACTGAATGGTTTGAGATTCACTGTATTGAAGACCGAGTTCCTCTAGCGGACAGTGTGTCTGACACCAGTAGTTTTCCATATGAAATCCGAGTCAAAATGGTATGTTTCGTGCACACACATGCAAATGATTTTTTGTGGCTTGCACAAGTGCAATTTTGATGCACAGGTGACATTACAGGTTCACGATGCAAGCCATATGAGTCGTATTAGTGTGTCCACTTAGCCTGGGCTTTTCCACAAGCAGCTTATGTTTTGCATCATGCAGAACGTAAGCTGCATCTACAGAGCAAGCCTGCCTTAAGGGGTTTGAGGCCTGTGCATCCCAGCATGCTGAGATGACCTAGTCTTTCAGATAGAACAGCACCAGTTCCCGAATCAAGATACAAAGATCATAAACATTCCTTCCTAAAGGACCATTTTCGGCTATCACATCTACTGTTCCATCTAGGACTAATATAAAAGCTGTATCCAGGAAAGCTGCAAAGACTGCACAGAAAATAAAAACTCTCGCGGCATCATGAAAAAAAATTCCAGGGAGGGTCACAGGGACAAAAAAGTTGTGTGGAAAATACAGCTACAACCCAGATTTTTTATGATGATAATATAATAGACTTTACATGAAATGACTGCTCACAATAGCAGATGAGTTACATTTCAGGAGCCCTCTTTTGTCCTTATATAAATAAACTTTTGTTTTAATTTAGCCAGGTAAGAGGGAGAAGTTCAAGTACTTCATCTACTGGGTGGCCCCTTTCTGAGGTTTAAGAGCACAAGTTTTTCTGTATGAGATGTATACAGGCTAGTAGCTAGATAAATGTACATTTTTTTGTGCTCCACTCTGCAGAGAGATATCTGGAAGCAGAGCCACTGCTTTGGACTTTGACAAATGTGCTAAAACAAGCTTATCTTTCTCCCTGTTTGGCACATGGTGGGGGATACTGTGGGCTTGTTGGCAAGGACCATCTTTTACTGTTTTGTGGGTTTTTTTCCATTAGAAAGGAATAGAGTTCAATGACATTATTATATATTTCAACATTTATTCTATCACAAATAGTTTCTTCAGGTAAGAGAGAAATAGCAGTGTCCTGGTTTCAGCTGAGACAGAGTTAATTTTATTTTTATTAGGTGGTACAGTGCTGTGTTTTGGATTTAATATAAGAATAATGTTGATAACACAGCAATATTTTAGTAGCTGCTCAGTAGTGCCTACCCTAAGGCAAGGACTTTAAAGTTTCCCATGCTCTACCAGCCAGTAGGTGCACAAGAAGCTGGGAAGGAGCTCAGCCAGGACAGCTGACCCAAACTGGCCAGAGGAATATGCCATACCATAGAACATCATGCCCAGTATATAAACGGGGGGCAACTGGCCAGGAGGTATCAATTGCTGTTGGAGGACAGGCTGGGCATCAGTCAGAGGCTGCTGAGCAGTTGTATTGGGTATGTCTTGGTTCTCCTGGTAACTTCCCGTCTCTCTTTTTGTTATATCTTCTATTATTATTATTATTATTATTATTATTATTAATTATTATTATTATTATTATATTGTTGTTGTTATTATTATTGCTGCTCTTGGTAAAATTATCTTAATATTTTACTTTATTTCAATTATTATGTTTTCTTATTGCAACCCATGAGCTTTACCTTTTTTTTCCCTGATTCTCTCCCCCATCCCACTGAAGCAGGGCACAGGGGTAGTGAGTGAGCAGCTGCATGGTACTTAGTTGCTGACTAGGGTTAAAACATGACAGGCAGGCAAACCACCACAGGGAGTCTCTCTGTATATCCTTCTGATATGATAGAAGCAGCAGGAAATACCATCTCAGTTTTAGTGTTTGACAAACTAATGTCTCTGTCAGTAGTCCGAAGGCAGCAAATGCCTGTTTGGAAAAATGTATGATGACTAAGAAATTCTACTTACTAATGAGTTGAAAGCTAGTTCCAAAAAATCTAATAGTTAGTAAAATAAAGCAAGAGTGAAACAACAGTTGGTAGTTTAATTCAACAATTTCAGAAAATAACACAGCAACAACTATAAAGATTCATTTTGATAATATAATTATAACCCACTCTTTTTTTTTTTTTTTGTACCAAAAAGAATTAAGTCCCTGACTAACAACATGAACAAAGACTCTTTGTGTTTAATCTGAAGCATAAGGAAAGCCTCCAGCTCTGATATGAAATGATGTGGAAGTATCTTTTGCTCAGATTCAGCAGGCAGTATTGACAAGTGAGGAATCAACCAAAATTTTTAATGTTCTTCTTTCACATGTATACTTTAAGAAAAGTTTAGGTTTGCTTCACAAAACAAAACTAAATGGTTGGGCCAGGTTTGACTATGGATTGAGTTCTGGAGCGTGCAACGGATATGCAATGTCACAAAAAGCATTTAAGCACAGGATCAAGGGTAGCTCAGGCTTCAGCACTTACACATCTCCGTTTCAAGCTTCTGAACTGTCTGTCACTCACTATTATAACTGTCACAAATATTTCTATGACAGATCCATGCTGTCTTAGAGTGATTTATCATGGTCCTCTGCCTATACCCAAAAATGGTTCCTGTGCCTTTAAATCCAGAGACCGGAGGAGTGTGGGGTTGGGGTTGGGGCCGGGTGTGGGGCCGGGTGGGGCGGTGGAGGCTTCCTGCCTTTGCTGCAGGAATGGATTTGAACCCTCACTGCCCAGGCTTTCCATGGCTCTGGGCGATGTGGTTTCTCTGCTTTGCTGACTTGGTTTTTGGTCCAGGCAAAAAACTTTTCCCTTCCCTGTCTTGGAGAAACTGGAGTGGCACTCTTTTGGTTGCCTTGAGCTGAACTGAACGAGCTGCTGCTCCAAGACTGGCGGGAGCGGGACCGGTGGGAAGTGGGGCCGCTCCGTTTCCGCCTCAAGCCTTAGGGAGCCAAGCCAGGGAGAGAAAGCACTCCAAAGGCTCCAGCCCAGCTGTTTTGTCTGCTGTGACTGCCGTGGAGCAGAGGTCGACACCAGGTAGCCGCTGCGTTTTCCCCTGCTGCTGGAACTCCCCGGTGGAAGTTCTACTGCCCTCAGCGTGAGAGCTGGCACCATCTCGCACCATGTGTCGGGAAAGGGGTATTTCCTCCAGCACTGGCCCCATTCTCCAGACATTTTTTGGGTCTTTGTTCCTGTGTCTGTGGTGGGGGAAGTGGGTTCTAACCGTTTAGTGCCTAACAGTTACTTACTTTGTTCCCTTGCCTTACGGGTGGGCATTTTGTTTGTTAATAAACCGGTTCTTTTTCACTTTCATCTATTAGTATTCAATAAGAGTCCTTTCTTAAATTTGTCTCAAAACTGAGACACATGTAAAATGTGCTCTGGAAATTATTATTATTAATAATTACTTTGGTGGTGTAATGACAGCAGGGTCGTCTTCTGCTCCTAGTTCATCCCTGTAGTGAAGAATCAGACTTTTCATTTATACTTTTTAACAATACATATAAAGCTTTTGTATGCTTTGCTACATTTTATAATTTTTTATAGCACTTGAAAGTCCTTTGGTGTGGCTGAAGCTGTCCAGGAGAGACTACTGCTAGCCATTTGGGCTGCCTCCTTTACTGCCTCCAAACCCAACCCATCCTCTGTAACTTAATAACTTAAATATCTTTTTCTTAAATGCCTGTGTCTCATCTACCACCAGGCACCTTCTTAGTGGTTAAAATGTCAAGACTGAAAAATTCATGAATCATTTCTAAAATGAGCTGCAAAATACAAACTGCAATTTATTATATTGTCCACAAGTAGCAATCTGTATTTTATTTTCTGCCTATCTATCCCTTCAAATTTTGGATGTTCCCTGACTCTATACTGAATCAATCTTTTACCTCTTCCATTCACATTGCCATCACCTCTGTTTTGACATTTAATCATTTTATATGTCCAACAAACCTTTGCTGATCTACCATCATTAGACAAAACTTTAAAAATTTGTATAAACTTTTAAGGCAATAATTAAAATCATTATGTGTATATGTATATATATTTAATTTAACAAGAAAAGACTACGTCACTTTTACAATGAATAAGCTTTTAATTTGTTAGCTTTAAACTAGCAGTGAGTTTCTATGGCTGAGGGCTAGCTTATTCCTTTGACGTTGGCTAGTAAGGATCCTTGGAACACAAATATATGCAATAAGCCAATAATTCTGCCTGCCTTTCTGCTGCTCTTAAGGGTATCTCAGTTCTGGCAAACAGACGGGTAATGGGAATTAGAAGGAGGAGAAAAAAACAGCAGTAAAAATATAAATCACAAAAGGAAGGAAATCCATTTGGTCCTTGGCAGCAAAGACACCGCTCAGCTAATCCATGCTGAGTGCAATCCAATACTCCTTTATATAATCCTGTTCTTGTGGAAGAAAATTAAAGTTTAATGCAATAAAGGCTGACACAAATCACTTTTGTTGCCCAGAAGCAGATTAAAGAACAGTTAAAATCATACAAATCTAATTTATTTTCTGTTGTTGTTGTTGTTGTATTTTATCCAGTGACATATTTATTCTTTAATTCACAGCATCAGTTTTTGATTATTAAGCATATATTCCCAACGTAAGAAAGATTTTTTGATGCAAAGAAGGGAAAAGAAAATAGTGACAGCCAAGAAATGATTAGTTTTAAAATGGTACATATTAAGGTTCTTTCAAAATTCCATAAATTTTTCATAAATTCATATGGGTCCTTGCCTTTAATCAATCTGTGTCCAGGGGATTTTAAAATAAGTATAAAGGAAGTAGAGAGCTATCATTCATAATTGGAGCTGTACAGGTCACTCCCATTAACTATCACTCTTAGTACATACACATTTGTTCTCCTGCAACACATTAGAGATCTGTCAACAATGGAACGAACCAAGAATTTCTGCAAGAGAGACAACAATGTAAGAGAATGGTGACCCTGATCTTCCATTTTATTACTCCAGCCTCAACATGCCCTTCATCAGCAAATTGGACTTCGAAAAACCCCAACAAAACAAAACAAGATGAAAACAGACCCTGGGCATATTATGCTCCGTACAATACGTTCTTTCATGACAGAAAAGGTTACAATTTATCTGCAATGTTGATCAGACTTATGACTGTGTTGAAATAGGATCAGGTTTTTCATTTTCTTTGCCTTTGTCCCCAGCTCCAACATATCCTCTCTCACAAATTCCTTTGGGAAATTTCCCTTCCTATACTTCATATTGGTGATACAACATAACTGCAGACGTATGTGGAGAAAATGCAGGAGTCTGTGTACAATTATCATTTTTCCCAATAGAACTATCAGAATATTACCCAAGGCACTTGAGAAGTTTGTGAAATACAATATGGGAGTGGAAAGGTTGCATAATTTCTCCCGTATTTCTCTTCTTCACACGTATTTTTGCAGCGATATCTTTGCGAGTGTATTCTTAGAGAAGAAAGGGGCTACTGCTGAATAGAACTGGAGTTAAAATCATACCTTCAAAACATGAAAAGATTGAATTATTTTTCATTGTATTATACTGTCCTCTCTCAGACTGTAGGTAACGAAAATCCAACACTTTGTGGGAGTTCAAGGCCACATTACAGTTAGATTTAAGGGATTCTCCAGAACACGTTTATGAGCAAGCTATTTGCCCTGGAAATGCCACTTTGTCAGGAAGACCAGAAAGGAAAAGATCACAGAAAAAACTACAAAATCTGATATCTTGGGAATACTCTATGGGAAGAAAATAAAGTTAGTAGGGTTTAACTGTGTCTCAGTGACACCCAGCTAACTCTTTGACGGAAGTTATTTCATATCATCTCGACATCTCTTCACCTTAAATCTGTTCTTACCCGTAGTAAGAGATTAGCCCATGGGCAGTTGCACCAGCAAGGCCGGAGTAAAAAGACAGCTTAAGAACCATCTCCTTTCTGAATTTAAACATTTCAACATGCCTGTTTGAAACTGGGGGTTTCTCAGACTTCTTTATTTATATTTATTTTTTACTACTGTTTTAAAAGGATGTTGCTTGAAATCAGGCACATTTCTGCTGCCTTTTTTTAAAGCACTGATTCTCATTTTTGACATGTGAAAGCAAGTCTGTAGAGAGTATATGGCAAGGTTTGTATACATTTAGGAGGACATGGTTCTAACAATTTTTAGTTAGAAGCAGTGCAGTACGAAAGACCAGAATATTTCCAGTAGAGAAAATACTAGAGTCTCATTTTCCCTTTTTACTTCTTTTGTATATATGTGAAGAATGCCACAACAGCATGTTTTATTACCCTGTTATATTGTCATCTACTCTAATTATATGAGATCAGCAGTGACAAAACTCAGTCTGTGGCCTCTGGAGTCCCACTGGATCTGTAGTTTCAAGTCCTGGTTTACCAGACTTGTATTGGTTTCTTATGCTTGGTGGAAAAGTACTAAATGCAAAAGTGGGGGGTGGGGGGTGGGTGTGTGTGTTTGCGTGTGTGTCTGCGTATAGCTGCTTCCTAATCTCTTTGCAGCCTGCCAGCCTTAAACTGCAAATGTCATCATCAGGAAGGCAGTAATTGAATTCAACAGGTGGGGTAATAAACTATGACATTTCTAGCAGGTTTAACTGGACAGGGTGTGCTGGGATACTTTTCAGTACAAACATGGTTTCACTTGATGTCAGCATCAAGACCACTGACTTAGATTTTATTCCATGTTCACATGGACTAGGGTGTAATGTTCCCACCCCAGTACACTTTATAACCTTTCAGGTGTCTAAACTCATGACCTATATCATTCCCATCTTGCTGGTTCAGCTGCCACATGGTGACAACCTGCTAGACTCTGTGTCTGGTCTAACAGTGATTTATTGCGCAGTAGAATTAAAGCATTAGCACGGTATTCCGGTCCACCCAACCCTAAAGGGCTTTTTGGTGGTTGTAGGAGAGGTTCCCTGGAGGAAATTGCAATATACAGGAATTTGTTGTGAACCTATCACCTAGTGCTAAGACAGTTCATAAATTTACATCTATGCTCCAAATTGTTTTTCATTACAGCTCTTCCTTATGACAATTTAGTAGCTGCAGTCCTCAATAAAAAACTAGTCTGCTATTGAAGAGCAAGACACAGACTTCATTTTATTTACAATTTTTTCCCGATTCTAAAGTATAGATACATAAGTTAGGAAAACTGATCTAATCGAAAGACGAAGTATATTTTTAAGACTCCAAATTATCATCTCATTTCCATCACAATTGTTTTGCTGTCAATTAATTTATTTTGCATCCATACCAAGTTAAGAAAAAAAGACCAAAAAATTCCTGACTTTCTTTTCAAAGTAATAAATAATAATAATCATAATCATAATCATCATAATATTAATGACGAATATTTATTCTATAAAATAGAAAGTTTATAAAAGTTATTCTATTAAATAATCAAGTACTGAGTGTTAGATTCTTTGAAAACAATCTGCTTTCATTCTAAGATATGATCATTAATATTGCTTTAACATGACTATTAAAATGGCATTAATATTTGCATGTAAGGCAGCAAAAGACAAAGCTGATATGCTCTATTTGTAGACAGCTTTTTCTCAATACTGCAAATATAAAAATGGTGAATTTGGAGAAATAGGGGGGTAAAAAAGGGGTTAAACCACAAATTCAGAAGAAGAATAAAATTAACATGCAAGTATTCCAGAACAAATTTCTAGTAACTTATGTTAGATGAAATATTTTTCTCTTCTAATTAGACATGAACCACAGTAATTTCAGCATATGCTAAGTATTATACCTTCTTTTCTTTTTGCAGCTACGAACTTTTGGGGGTTTTTTTCTGGAATTTTACTTGGAATGCCTATTTCAGTACCTACAGTATTTTAAAATAAAGCTTTATATATGTATTTGCTACTGAAGCTAGAAGCCAGTTCTTAATTACAAAATTTGTTAAATTCCTTTCAATTTACTGCACTTTGTAAGACTATGCATACAAAAATATCTATTTAATTAAATCATTTATGCTTACCTGGTAAAATTAATGGTTTTTTTCCCTTTGTTTCACTTCTGTGTTTAAATTTTCTGTCCTGCCAAGATATTACAGTATGTTCCTCTGGAACAGATTAAACACTTCCTTGCCAAAAATCATGTTAAATTAAAAATAAAACCTGTGTTCAGGCAAGTTTAACTTTCATTTCCGCTGATGTCAGTGACAAGGTTTTTGCTGAATTTATGAAAAAAAATTTAAAAATCATACCCATAAATTGAAAATGGTCTCAGTACTGTCAGTCGTTCCCTTTGATAAGGGCAAATCCATACAAAATCAGAATCAGCAGAAAACTAACAGAAAATTCCCCGTGAAACTTAATAAATCAACTCAAGTGCTTACTATATGGCAGACTACCTGCACAACCCTTATCCGCTTTCAGCTTTAAAACAGGCATAAATATCTGTGTGCAGTATTTGACTGCAAAGTCACATTGACTTCAGTGGTATCAGTGTTGTCTAACAGAGACTGGTGAAGAAAAACTGGAAATTCTGTATCAAACAAACTGCAAGCACTATCTTCTCCAATCTGTAGGCAGCCTGGCACATGGTTATAAATGACATGAAAGTTTTCAGGTGTGAGAGCCAAAAAGTATCTGCTACTCCAGACATTATCCTCCTAAATTCTCTCCCTCCTCCGTTTCCACATCTCAAGCACAAAATCCTAACCAAGTCCCTGGCTTCCTGCTGGCAAATATAAAATGAATTTGCATGTTGTTATTTGAGACTTCTGCAGAACAATGATAAGCTGAAAATGTAGGGACTTCACAAATATAGCAAGTATTTTTTAAAGCTCAACAATAACTGATAAAGTAACAACATTAATTGATTTCAGCTTGTGTATTTTATAAATAGGAGAGTACATGCTGGTAGAAGGCCACTAAGAATTTGTGGACAGAGTACTGACTGGATTCCAGTCTTACATCTGAGTGACTATGTGACTTTCTCATTTCTGTGTCTTTGATCTCCTCCTACACCAGGAGCCCCGAGCAGCTCATCCCACGCTAGGTCAGAGTAACCTCAAATTCAGCGTTCCCTGGACAGTGAGTGTACAAAGTCATCCATTCATCAATGTGAAGAGCCCACCAAAACAGAACTAATGGAATTGTGACTTCCTATCTCCAGAGAATTTTAAAGGAGCTGTCTCTTACACCCATACGAGCATAATAAATACCAGCAGAGACCCTGTATAGTACAGCTAAATTTGAAGATTTAACACCAAAGACAGCTTAAAATGCCATCCATGCTCTCATAGGACCTTACAGTACCCAGTAAAAAAAGCTCCGAACAGCCCCTCCAATCTCAGACACACAGTGAGAATGGCTTGTTGCTGGAGACTGCAGGAGCATGGCAGCACCTGCTGTTTAGTTCTACTCAAGCGTATTCCAAAACCGGCTGTTTCTCAAAGGCAGTTTTACTGACTAATCCCATGCCAAAAATGTATTTTCACTAAGAGGTAAAATATTAACTGTTAAGGGACATGGGGGAGAATGCAGAGAAAGAACATTGTTTTATGTCTTGTACCGCATGACTTCTACTTTAGTTGTTCTGTGTTCTTGTTTCACAGCACAAACATGTGCATTATATACTCAATTCTGTTCAATCATTTTTCGGAAGGTTATCCTGAAATCAGTATTGTTTCTGGAATTCAGCCCCTGCTGAGTAGAACGAAGTTGGCACATTTGTGATTAAAATCTTAAAACAATAAGTATGAAGTATGATTTTTTAATTAATGCATGACACGGTACTTTTCTTTTGGCTGTTTTAACTGTGCCAGTAGCGCCAGCTCAGGTGCATTGTTACAATAATGCAATAATAATACTTCCCTATAGTTCAGAGGCAAAACTGGAGCGAAATATTCTTTGAGTGTATTCTTTGAAATGATGGAGACACTATCAACTGTAATATAATGTACGACTTCCATCAGTTCCACTAGGTGAACAAAAAATGCATTTGCATTTTTAAGGTAAACATTACCTGTTGTTGGCTTTTTCTTCATATCTTAGCTTTCCCCCAAACCCTGTAGGTTTTCTGGTCTGCTTTTCTGTAAACTTGAGTGTTCAGTAGCAATGCAGATACACAAAAGTACAACAGACACAGTCTCCATCAGTCACCTTGTATTCTTTACTTGCAACCATAAACTAAAGAAGACTCTGAAAGTTTAAGCATTAATAGAAACAATCTTTGTTCAGCTGCTTAACTACAGTGACACCAGCGAGTTCTTGAATGAATGACACTAGCACGAGCAACACTCATTTTGGTGTAAACAATTCCAGTTGTAGATCCTCTTCTCCAAGGGCCAAAAATTGTAACTGATACTGCTAATATAACTGTATTTTCTGGGGTTTTGTTGACAGCAATTATAGTAATAAATTGCACCTTACTTCACCCCTGATCAGCACAGCTATATTGACAGTGTTTATGGTATAGACATAGTCCTTTAGTTTCTGGTCCTAATTGGAATCTCTTTGCTCTGTTGAGACTGTGAACTTGACTCCAAAACTAGATGAAGCTGATTAGCCAGTTTCCATCAAGACACTAGAAATAAACCAACAGAAAACAATCAGGTTATTCATCCAGTCTGCTATCAAAATGGGGCTGGCATAATCCCAGTGGTATTGGAGACCTGACCTCTACTTTTACAATGTGTTTGCAAGTCCTGCAACATTTTTTAGTTTTCTTTACTGCATGTTTATCTTTACTCAATGTTCATAAACAGACTCTTGTGCTGTGAAAGAAAAAGAAAATAAAACATAAAGATTTTTTAAAATCTAAGTTGCTTTAATATGTATGTTGGAGAGAACCAGAACATAATAAGCTGAGTTATGAATACCTGGCTGGAGTCCAACTGGTTATTAACCAAATAGACTACCAAGCAAGAAATAAGGGGAAAATAGTCTCAACCGTCAAAAAAAAAGAAAAAAAAAAAGATCAGCAATTGAAAAGTAGATGTTATATGTACTGTCAGGTATAAGGGTTCTGTGAGGTATTTTAAACAAAGAGCCTGACTTAAGCTCCCAGTTGAACTCAGGAACTTTCTATTGGGCTCAAAGTTGTTGCAATAATAAACATTCTTGTCTATCGGTTTCTGTGTGCACAATACACAATGTTTTGAACAGCTCTTTTACAGTGAGATTGATGGGTCAGGACACGTCTCTCTTGTTATTACATAAGTGGGCCACGAGGCCATTTCAAACAATCTCTTAGTGAAAGCCTGCATAGCAGGGCACATTTTAGCACAGCTCAGCGTAGTGAACTCCAGTTTGCAGAACGAAGAACAATAGACATTACAAATCAATATAATTTAAGCAAAAATTTACACTAGCCAAACTTGCAGATGGGATATGAGCAGGAAAAAATTGAACATAGGAAAGTAACATTTTTAACAGCACAGTATGCCACAAGCAAGAAAACAGTACCTTAATGTGCTCAGCTTACTTAAAATGCATTATTTTCCAGTGTCATGTGCAGTGCTCTGCCTTTTAACTGCAAAACTTCAGGAAATTACTTTTCTATTCCATTTTCATAAATACAAGCATATTATTTGTGTCAAATGTATTCAGACTACACCTGTGGAAAGACATGGACCTTATTGGGTGCTGAACAATCTTTCTAATGGCAGAATTTCAGCCAAGAACCTCACTTGTAACCTGACATGATGAGGCAGAGGAGCAATAAAATTACAGACAACAGCCAAGACAATTTTGTAAAGAGCTGCTGCAACCCTAGAGTAACCAAATGAACACATTACAACAAATGGGGACAATAACATGCAACTGATGCATTATAGCAAGGTTTGCTACATTTCTAGGAATGTGTCACCTGTGACATGCTGTTGTTAAATTTCAATTTGCAATAATAGTCTAAACTGTAATAATAATCTGTGTTCATTTTATTCCATAAAGTGTTTGACAAAACCATCCTACCCTAAAGAACTACATAAATATCATTAATCCCTAAACAGTGATATATAAACAGAAAAATTAAGAAACATGGTGAAGACAGCAGAAAAATCTACTGCCAGGGCTAGTATAAGAATGTAAACACTTGGCATGAGTTTAACTCTGTGGCTGCTACTGACGTCAGTGGAAAAAACTAATTTTTAAAAATCCCACCCCAGAGTTCATGGCTTGTGAGGCCTTATATTCAGACTTCTACAAATTGCTTCAAAAAAAAAAAAAAAAAAATCCAAAGGTGGATGTTAATGGGTTTTTTTCTAAAAAAAAGGGAGGAAAGAGGAAAAAAATACTGTGCCAGAGACACTAAAACACTATAGACTATGTAACGTTTCTTCCAAGCTGATTGTGTGTAGCTGAGCTACTGCTTAGTTGTCTTGACAGCACAGGACAAGAAATAGCTATGAATAACAGCTATGTGCAGGCAGATATCCAGGGTCTCTTTTAAAATTACTGAGTTGATAGCACCTTTACACTCCTAATTCAGAGTCTAATAAAGATATCGCAGAAAAATACACTCAAAATAATCAGCAATGAGGAAGAGAGACAGATTGCAATGAGCAGATACGCTTCAGGCCCAAGAAATCCCCACTTTCCTTCTATCCTTCTTAAAAGCTTGAAGTCATAAAGCCATGAAGAAGGGCTTCTCAGTTTTTCTAGGCCATGAAATCTCCACCTTAGTTTTTTCAAAGGGAAATGATTTCTGACCATGATATAAGCTTGACATGCGATCTATTGTGCAATATCGTATGAAGCACGAACTTGGATTTCAGATTCTGTAAATGTTAACACATTACATCAACAAATACATACAAGCTAGCTTTGTAGTTCTCACCCAGACAAAACACACCAAAAGCTGAAGTGAACAACACCTAGGGAAAGACTACAGGATTTGGCAACTTAGCCTTTCTTTCTTTTCTCCTTGAAAAAGCAAGGCAAACAGATTTTATTTGATTTTCTGCATGCCATGGGAAGGTGTGGGAGTGGAACAAGGAAAGAACTCGGAAGACAAGAAATTGAGTTTAAAGAAATAATTATTCTTATCTTTCCTTCATAGGCCTGCACTATACAAAATCCACACATCCAGGGAATCAGTGGTGAGGGTGCAGCTCCTGGGAGACTTCAGGAGGTTCAAGCAGCCAGTAGGTTTCTTATGAAATTCACTCTTTACCCACTACAGTGATTAAACTGGAATCTCACAGGTCCTTGTTCAATACCACAGTAAGGTACAAGGCCATCAGTGTGCACTTCCCAAGGCACAGCCAAGCTTCCTTGTGCCTGTTGGGCAGAAGTACGAGCTTGAGACTACACTTTATTGCTAAACAAAGCAAAAGTCATAGTATTGGTCTGCCACTGCCACTCTAACGATCTTCAGTGATAAAATAAAATTGAGACCTTTCTTTTAAATGAGTTTCAAAGAAGAGGTTTTCTGTACATAAAATAACTAATCAAGAAGAAAGCGTGTTTAGTAATTTATAAAATGGTAAATTTCACTGTAAGACATATAAAACAAGTGATTTATTAAGTAATATTATTCTCATGATTGTAGTGCTATATTATTCTTACATTGTCAGGGAATCTGTAGAAATTTGTTCTGCTTCAGGCAATCCTTACCCTTGCCATACAACCACTGTTATGTACGTTTTTCTCATTATGGTAAGTACTTTGATCTCTCAGAAAATGTTCAGCATCTTATAAATTGTAACATAAAACCTACATAGAGCAACATGATGACTGAAAAGATCATAAAAATCACAACTGTAGTGCTCAGATAACCCAAAAATACACAGCAGAAAAATAAGGGGCAAGGGGACAAGACATCTTTTGATTGTCAGTAGAGATATAAACTCTTTTAAGCATCAGATTACTTTCTCTTTTAGAAATGTCCCTTGAAGATCTGATTTTTACAGTCATCAGAAGCCAGATTCAAGTAAAATAGTTCCCCTGTGATGAAAAAAGCAGCCTTTACAATTCAGAACTCTTCTTCCAGAGAGCACTAACCACAACACACATTACTGAGAACATACTTAGCCAAGTACAGGCATGAATTCATAAAGCCTGTATTTCAGTGCCTTTAACATTACATTCTGCAGACAGTTATCAATTTGAAGCACATTGTTTAGTGTGATTTATTGTTAGCTGTAGGTCAGCCTTTTCTGTTAATACAATAGATGTGTATTCTCATAGAGAAAAGGCTCTGAGTGTAGCCAAGGTGTGGCTGTGTGAGGTCCCTAGGAAGCATCCCAGTACCTCAGTCGTTCTTCCATTATTTCATTCATTCATTTTCTTTCTGACAAAAGAAAAAAGCATTATTCCTCATTGCAATGCATGAAAATTAGCTTGGCCTGGTTTGAGCAAGAATCTCAGCATTAAGGCAGCTTTCAAAAAAGAAAAACTTATAAGGTAGCAATCAGCTTCACTGTTGTGCAAAAAAATCTTTGACTAGGGAAAAGATAGGATTTCTCTGGCCTTATAGTCTAGCACAGTCTGGGTTTGTTAGATACATGGTTTGAATTTTGCTTTGGAGAGATATTTCTTTCTTTCCTCTCTTCCAGCTTCCTGAGCTTTCCCTCCCTCTTGATGTCTCTCATCATTTCACTCTCAGTAGGTACATCAGAACCCTGTGCTTCACAAAAGCTTTTCTATGCAAAGGGGCTCAAGGAAGGCCTATAAGCACATGAAAAGAAGGCTAACAAACACAGGCAAGAAGCAAATGCTAAAAGATAAAGAGGAAGCTAGTAAAAAATTTGTATCTTAAAAGCGAAGGATAAATAACCTTTCAAAACAGGGGAGTGCATGAGTTTTACTATTTTGCCTATAATGCTTTACACCTGGAGAGGGACAGTGCTGACACAAGACCAGCAAAGACAGAAAATTATCTAACCAGCATAAAAACAGGAAAGAAAATTGCTTTAATCAGAAGTTATAGTGGTCAAGACCAAACCCTCAAGCTTTATAAATTACTGTTTGCAGGGGAACTATGGTGAATCACTCCATTTTTAGTAGTAGTTGCTCTATCTCAGTCTCTCTCAAAGGCAGTGATGAAAACAAACTGCAAATCAAACAGATACCACAAATTAGCCTCGGCTGAGCAGCTCAAGCCTGAACTGTCACCTCTGAGGTGTTTGAAAATGGCATTTTGGCTGGCAACAGCTCTGTGACTGTGTTTGGAAGATCATCTGCTTAAAGTATTTCTTTACGCTTTTGCTGCCATGCTTATCACACCAGATAATGTGACCATTAAATACGAGACACTTTGGTTAATGCAGGAAACTGCTGGCAACAAACATATTTTACCTGTTAATTCTACACTTATTTCAGCACAATATTCAGCATCTTTATCTGAAAGCAAACTACTGCTATTTAATTTTGTAGGGGAAAAATAAAATTTGACTTATGAAAGTGTTTATTTGTACTAGTCTGCTATATTCTTATATGTGATGATTTTCTTATAGAAAGGCTAAGTATTTCTCAGATACACTATTTTTATTTTGATATTAGTGAATTTGGACTATACTAGGAACACGGCTAACAATGGGGATCTTATACAATTAAGTAAGGATGAACAGATTAGTTTCAAGGGCAAGCACCATGCAAAAGAAGATATGTCAACATTTGCAGAATATTACCCAGGAATCTATTCCCCAAGGAGACTGGAAAATGCTCAATATTTAATGATATTGTAACATATTCACTTTATTTTTATTTTTTTTCAAATTTGAATCAGTGTAATACGATTCCATAAACAGAATGCAAATATATTCTTCCATAAAGTGGAGGAGAGAGGCGTGAAAATAATTTTTAGTAGGATGTCAAAATGGTTTTGCATACAATGCTATATATATTTCCAGTAAGGTCTTCCCTCAGTCCAGAATCTTGTCTTCATTACCATAATCCTCTTACTGTACATGGTGTTGGTGTTATCTCTTCACTCTCTAATTCTCAAAAAGACCTGCAGTGACCCTCTATGATCTCTGGTTTGCAGTTGGTTTGTTTGCTAATCTGTGTTAAAAGTACTCCTAGTTACTACTTTTAAAAGTGAGCTTTTGCCAGAAGACATGACAACCATCCTGCCAGGAACAGGAAAAGACAGTAAAATTTCAGGTAACTAATATCTGACTGTAAAATAGAGTCCATATTGACAACCACTCCCAAATACCTCACAGGCAAAAGGGATAAATTTTCTTTGATGTTTAGAGAAAGCTTTGGAGACCTTAATAACGAGCATTACACACACACGCGCGCGCGTGCCTGCGTACTTATGAAGGATTTTAGTCTTTTCTAGCTGCTTTGTCACATGGATCTGTATTTGGCTATTGTAGTGGGTTGACCCTGACAAAAGCCACTCTATCCCTCCCCTTTGCAACTGGACATGAGACAGAAAATATAACGAAAGGTTCATGAGTTGAGATAAGGGCCAGGAGAGATCACTCACCAAATACCATCATGGGCAAAACAGACTTGGATTGGAGATATTAACTAAAAAGATCAGAGCAGGATAACGAGGAGTAAAATAAATCTTAAAAACACCTTCTCACCCTCCTTCCTTCTCAAGCTCTAACTCTTCCCCTGCAGCAGCTCAGAGAGATGGGAGATGAGGGAATGAGGGTTATGGTAAGTTCACCACACATCACGCCTGCCAATGCTCAGGGAGAGGAGTCCTTCCAGCATGAGGTCCCTCCCACAGGAGATAGTTCATGAACTTTTCCACCATGAGTTCATCCTACAGGCTACAGTTCTCCACAAACTAGCCCCCTTCTCTATTAAAAAAGTCATTGAAATAGGAATAGGTGAACCAGAATCTTCAGGTTTTTATCTGGAACGTAGAATTATAGGCTTCTTGAAAGCAAAGTGGGTAAAAAAATAATTTCATAGAATTAAACTTAATGTAAAAAGAGAAAAGAAACATGCTTCATAGAACAAAGAAGAGACTTTCTTCTTATTCAGTCAACCAAGGCAACAAACAATTCACAGTGCAAGTTTCTCACCCAGCCTATACATCTCCATTAGGGACACATCTATGCGGCAATTCACAGGCAAACAGGAATTTGCCCTGCCTATATCCCAGTCAGCTAAAAACCACAAGACACATTACCAAATCCAAACTAGAATATCAGCTTCACCAGAGCACTTGCTGCGTTCAGACTGAGTCTGTACTAACAAGATTTCTAGCTGGTTTGGAGCACAGACAAAACGAGCTCATGTCTGCCTAAAAATGTCCAGGTTCAGCATAACCCATGATTCAGAAAAGGTACCACATCCTGGAGAACTGCTTATGTCTCTTCGCCATGACACAGTCAATTAAGGGGGCGGATTAGCAATGGATTGAACATCTTTTTTGGAAAAGGAAATAAAGGATTTGGGAGCAACCTTTCAGCTCTTGGGAACTAAAGACCATGAAGATGGTCTTAATCAGGGTTCTTGCCAAGAAACACTGGATTTGAGGATACATATGTGATGTGATTGAAAAATAAGGACAAAAGAAGCTTCAGGAATGTTTTCATTAAAATCAAAAATTATATGAAACATAAAAAATACATTTTAATATTAGTAAACAGGAATGCTGCCACCTACACAAAAACGTGCATGTGATACTTAGTATCCTCTAAATTAATCAGACCTGTTCCCAGTTCACCTGCTGACCCGTGTTGCCCAGCTGGCAGAAAGGCAGTACAACCCGCCCTGTGTCACCCCTTCCCAGGTGTCACCTCACCCACACACAGGGAACGTGCTGTAGACAACACGCCTTGTGCACTGCAACCCCTGATCAGTGGGGTTCAGCACATTTCCGTCAGTGGGAGCTGATTATTGAGTAAGGTGGCAGGTGGCTTAGAGCTCTCCTGCTTCTACAGCCTACTACTGTGTTTAAAGCACTTTGATCTGGCCAGTTGATTTCAGCTGTGATTTTTAAGCCACTGTGTGACACTCTGGAATGACCTCTGGGCCAGGAAGAGTTAACTCATAAAATAGCACTTTCTGAATTAAACCTGGCATAAGTTCACCATGCTTTCCTTCTCAAGGATCAGCTCTTTACTATGCAAATTCTGATCGTAGACAGGCAAATGGATATACTGGAATAAATCACTTCAGCACATACATTGCTAAGAACAGTAAGAGAATATAATACACCAAGCAGATTTATACCCTGTTGGGTAATCCTTCAGGATTGCCCTTGCTGAAAAGTCAGACTCAGTTTATGTCAGGAGCAGTCAATAAAACAGAAAGCTAAAACATGGAATTGAGCGAGTGTCAATTTCTTAATTCATGAAGGGGAAAGGTAGCTTTTCTTTAGTAACCTGACCTCCCCCAGAAGGTGGTGCAATATTTTTGCAGTGGGGAAGTAACAGAAATTAGACATTTTAGAGATAAGTGTTATTTAGCTAAGCAAGCACTATCAAAGCAAAACAAAAGTAACGGCAGAAAATTTCTGACAAGTCTGACTTGCATGTGAAACAGGATGGGGTCCCCCTCTGAACCTTGAATAGAAACATTATTTTTACCTCCACAAGAAGCCATTATCACTCTTTCACCAAAAGGAAGGTCACACCATCTTTCCAAAAGATTTGCCTGCTCATAATTGCCGCCTGCAGTGTACAGACAAATGCAATCTTTTAAAATGCTAACTGTGTTATACTTGCACCCGAGGGATCCAATGGTACAAATGTAATGTGGCCTAACCAGTTTGTCTTAGCAAGACCTTACAGTGCTGATTTGAAACAGCTGAACTAAATCAACAGTTACCTTGAGCCAAAGGCCTTTGGAGAGCAATTAGAGTCAAAGCTTGGGTTTTGAACCCAATATGCCCTGTCAGTCTCAATGATTTGTGTTTGTTGTACTCAGCCTCATTTCCTGCGTGAAATACGAGGCTGTATAAAGAGGAAAAATTCCCAAGATTAAAAAATATTTGACCTCGGTGTATTTGTGAGCATGAAAGTACACATGTCTAAATGACCATTTTGGTTTGTAGTACAAAGTTCTATTGATGTTGGCAGGCTGAGCTTCCCTGTCTCAAAGCCACATGAATGGTTTCAAGTTTCAGCCAAAAAATGTTTTCCACATGCTTTAGTGTGGGCCAATTTACACAGCAGATTTTGCAGAGACTGTGGCCAAGTGCTTCATAAAGGGCTGCCTTCTTTGGGATCAGGGAAACCACAACAGACACATTGCTAATGCAATCTAATTATCTGCTTGAATATTTTTCCAGATGTATCCAATGTCTAAAAATACTGCAATAAAAAAGGTATTATTTGGCTCCTTGGACTGAAACAGTGGCATAAAGAACCTGCTTGTCTACAGGAGAAGTTATAACGAAGTAATTCTGCAACTGCCTTTAAATCAGTCAAACAAAACTGAACAGCCCAAAGGTGGGCTATTTGTTGCCTCATGTTTGGAATTAGCTTCCCAAAGAAAAACATGAATGAACGGGAGAGCTTTTTTTGTCAAAAACTGCATCTCTTTCTTACAAGGTAATTTCCTTCATTTGCAGATCACAATTTGATATTGGGTAGGCTCACCTAACACAAAACATCTTTTCACAGAAATGAGATGTAAGACAAAGACTCTGGGCATGGTATGCAGATATGTCATGAGTTACTGCTTATTTTTTTGATTTTACTATTAGAGTTCACTGCAGATGAACTACTAGATGCACAGGTATGTTCACTCAGTACCCGAGGTCTAGAGAAACGTGAAAAAAGTGGCTTTTTTCCCAGCATGTCTTCCTAGATTCTCTGCAGTCACTGGGGACTGTTTCCTTTCTTACTGATACTGTGTCTAAAAATCATAAATCGGCATTGGCTATTCAAACAAGAACTGACCATTCAATAGATTTTTCTGTAGTTCTACATCTTGATAAAGTAATATAAATAAAAATACAGATGTCAGAGTTTCCATCAGGAATAATATGAGTTTGCATAACCTGCAATTCCAGAAACACAGACATATTTCAAATGCTCCTCCTTCTGTATTTTACAAAGTATTTACAATAACGACTTTCATAAAGGAGATCTGCCAATAACATGACTTCTAAATCCCTACAAGAATATTTTATTTTAAGATATAATCAAAAAACATGTTTAATTTTTTTTTTTGGTTTAACCTCTACCTTTTCCTCAGTCTAGCACTTATTGGGAAAATAACAAAGATGAAGCAGTAGCTTAACTTTTATTTTCTGATTATTCTCATTCACAACCACCAAAAATCCAGAAACAAAAACCCAACAACAACAAAAAAACCCCCACAAAAAACCCAAACAGAAGGAACAACAACCTTGATTTCCCCACAAATCACTAGAATGAATAAACACCGCTGCCAAGGTAATAGCCTTAAATAGGCTGGAGCTGAAGGTGTAGCTGCTGAATACGAACACAATATGAGAGGAATGCTGAGAACCACATGGGAGATAATGACCAAGAGGAATCTGCTTTGGTATTTTGGGCATTTTGGTGTGGTTCTTGAATTATTTGAGCTATTTCCATGTAATGATGTTTGTCAGATGCCATTTGCAAGAGGCTGTGGTTATGTGTGTACTCTTAAATACTTGCATCAGAAGAAGCATTTGCCAGTCTTATGACTTGGCTTGTTGGATAAGGAGTGGCAACAGTGGGATGGAGAGATCAGCACAAAAACATAGATAGTTACACACCTTTCTAGTGGTTTAAATCCCTGTTTGTATGTTCAAAAAGGAAAATAAACTTCATCATGCTACCTGCCTTCTCTCACCACATTGACTTGCCACAGCTCAATATGCTTACTTTTATTTTCATAAAGCAAATTCATGGCTTTTCAAATCAATTCCAAGAATCTGAGAAAAAGCAGAATATGGAATCTATACATTGTGCGAATATTTGCAGTACAATGGCATATCATATAATATTGAAGAAATATTACTGGTCATGTATAAACACATTTGAATCCATCACACCGATCCAAAGCAATTGTGTTATCAAGCTGTCAGTCAGTCTTCAAAATACTAATGTTTTAAACAGGTTACATAGGTTGCAAAAATCCTCAGTCAGCAGTACAGATAAACAGTAACTGATTAGCAAAATAAATAAAATTTGTAACTCTCTCTAACTAAAATTAGGTTTCAAAAGCTCTGCTATGGACATACTCCCTTGACAGCATAATTTTTAATTGAGACATATTGTATACTCTATCCCATTTTGGCCCTTTTTTTTCCCCACTCTAGCACCAACCTATTAAGGCAAACAGACAGTTCTACAAGTGATACATACATGCCTGTAACCAAGTTATACACGAGGCCTGAATCACACAGATTCATTAGTCATGTCCATAAAATGAGAAAGATTCCTGTATTTCTTATTTCTTTCTCAGGTAAAATAGCATGCTTATTTAATTGTGTAAACGCCTACATAAGAAACTGTTTAAGGAGCAGCTCCCCATCATTTGTTTCTCTAGCAAAGAGAGACAGGAAGAGGCATTTAACTGATGAGTATTCCTTGGCAGAAAAAGAAAACAGAAGCAATTTTGCGATTTTGTGAAAAGACTTCACTATCAAACAAGTTAAAAGATGTCCCAGTATTATTTAAAAACACCACACTATGCTATATGTACCACATTGATCTAAAGTACTATCTTTCAAAACCTAATATTTTCAAAAATATGTAAGACTACATTTTGCAACTGTTCTACACTAGGCTTGCCAATTTCCAGAAAAATACAAATGTGTTAAAAGCTAAACTATGTTAAAAATGTTGTTTTCATTGCAGCTAAACTTGCTCAGAGGTCACTGCTTATAACCACATGTGAAGGATGCTCTTTCCTAAGACCTGTTGAATAACCACACATAAAAATTTCCCTTTAGACCACCTCTGTCAAAATGATCCAGATTTTTAAAATGCAATTATTTTAAGTGTTTAAACTAAGTTAGACCACTCTGCTACAGTGAGGAGCAGTGACTTCACGGATGGTTATGCCAGAAGGTCCAGTAGTGAAGCTTATGGGAAGTACCATCCCGACCTTTCAGTATGCATCTCCTCTTTCTTCGTCACATGACCTCATATCCTTTTTCCTTCCTTTCGTCACTTGTTCTTCTGTTCCCAAAACCCATACTTTTTCAAAGACAATACAGTTTTGCTGCAGCAAAGCATGGGTGAAATTAGGAGCTCCCTCTGACTGTTTCATGAGAGAAGAAAAGGATGGAAAGAGTAACAGACAACTGGGAAGTCTGGTCAACAAGAGCAACGGAGAGATCAGTCTGCAGAAAAAATTAGGCAGCATCTCTAAGGAAAGTGCACAGCACAACTGGAACTCATGAGTATTACCATAACGTAAACATGACCCTATTGCTATTAATGTTGACCATGATGAAATATCAGGTGTATTTTAGTATCCTCTGTTTTCCTCTAATATTACTTATTGATATTCTTTTCTAGTTTGTAATTTTGTTTTGTCTGTGTTTTTATCAGTGAAGAAAATTGTCTCTCAGCTTCTTCTTATCTTTTCCTCCTTTGGCCTTTCCCTTTTACCAACTCCTTTTTTTTTTTCGGATTCTCCTTGTTCTTTTGCTTTCTCGTGCTTGCAGAAGTTATGCTCTTACTAAAGTGTGGTAGATTTCAACACAACAGTAAGGAGCAAACAAGCAAAGGCACATGAGAGTGACTGCAGAATGCAGATTTCTACCCTAATGAGGCATTACCAGACAAGGAAATATATTTTCCATACAACTGATTAAAAAATTACTATTGCTTTCTTTGGGGAAATGAAGATAGGTTAAATAAGTTTTGAGGCATTGGTTTTTGTTTTTCTTGCTAGACAAATAATATTTCCATAATTCCAGATGCCAGGACTGGATTCTTGGTTAACTGCAAACTTTAATGAAACTGAAGAGTTCCCATACAGCACAGTACCAGGAAGAGTTATGCCAGTACCACAGGTTATTAAATACTACTGTGGGAAACCATTCACTTTTGTTCCTTTCCCCAAAATGTAACCTGTAAACAACAACCCTCATACTCAAATATGGGTTTGTTTTTTAACAAGAAAGAAGAAAAAAAAGGTTGCTTTGGGAAGTCAAGAAAAATAAAGAATAATTTCGAAGTTGCAAAAGAATTACATAAGACATAAACTCAGTAAGACTGTTAACTTTTTACACTAATTTTCCTGAAGTTTTCCTAAATGTTTCAGCTTATGCTGCTATTATTGTGAGTGCCACTGAAAATAATACTTCAGCAAACAAAAGTGCTTGCAAACAAATGGAGAAAACCTAACAGCAAACATGATGTTAAATACCCCCATGCTGATATTTTGTAGAATTTCCTTTCAGAAAGCTGTCAGCCTCATAGTAGAAGACTTGAGATGACTCACATAGTTCTGAAAAACCCGTCAAAGAGGAAATGAGCACTTTAAAGCACAACAGAGAAAGGCAGAAAGACGTTCAGACTCTTCAAGGTCTTACTGAGATAGCACTTGCTGACACAGGCACTCACTCTAAATCTATGTACACATACTTGCAACAAGTGCTATGGAAGGTTTGACCTTTGTCAGTTTAGAGTTTCTCCCTGCTCCCCGATTCAAAGAAAACTAGTCAAATAAAGTAATATATTATGTTTCGTGTTGCAAGTAATTAATAATACTACTACATAATGATATTTTGAATTTGCTCACTCTGTAAAAAGTTACTAAGTTCACAGCATTTATTTATATCTTAGCAGAGTACATCTGTCATTTCATTCAAGAGCAAGCCTATGGGTAATCATTTAATCAAAACCACTGCTGTGATTGCTAGTCGTAAAGAAAATTACAAAGCAGCAGCAGCTTCAAAGCCAGGATTACAAAGATTAAATAGGAGCCGCTTTTTGCTAAGTGTTGGGTAAGAATAAATTACAGTGTCCTTAAATTTGAAGGAAGGTAGAAAGGGAGAATTATTCATTTTGCCTTACCACTATTTCCTACTTTTCATTTCCTCTCTTCATACTTACAGTAAATTACAAAATTGAAAATTCATGAAAAATTGCTTAGTAATAAAGAGAGAGAAATTCTAATGGTCATGCAAGAAGACACTTTGTCCTAGATCTACAACTTTAAGTAATAAAGATATTTTATTTTAATGTTGGTTTTTTGAAAAAATACTAAAAAGACACTCTCCCCATCATTCTTACAAGTCACAAAAGGGAATGAAGTCTGAAAAAATACAAGTTTATGTACTTTCCTCTTAAAAGATACAGCACTGTACACAGTATATGGATACATACTGGCAGCTCCACGTGTAGGGAGACTGAAGGGTAAGAAACTTGTCAGATTGGAGTCCTGATTTTTCAACTTGATTATAGAGAAATAAAGAAAACCTGAAAAAACTGCAAGCAATTAATTTCATTTCAAAAGACTAAGAATTTGATCTAATGCCACATTCATTTTGAAACAGCACACTTTAGTAAAATTACTACATCTATTTATCAAAATAACAGACCTCATTCTGATAAACCCTTATATTTATATTATCTCTTGACATCGTGTATATTGCCAAGTGATCTTAATCACTATACAGTCATGTCACACAGGGACCTCCCAAATATAGTGCCTGAAGTTAGGAATGCAAGACAGAGAAGAGTTAGACACTGAAGTAACAGAAAAGCATAATTTCTGAGGGTATGAGCACATGGATGAAAGAGAATGATATTGCTGAACTACAAACATATTCTGTCAGCCAACTGCTTTTCATGTTTGCGTTCCTTCTCCCAAAAGTCTGCTGTATCTGTCTACATGTAACTTCTATTCTAGGGCTGGCTGAAACAGCTGTGATTGAAAAATAAGACTCATTAATCTTAGTCTTTTAAATTAAAACTAACACAGGTATGTAGCAGAGCATCTAGGCTGGGTTTAAATATAAAGTCAAATTTTACTTTTTATGATCATTCCTTCCCTGTCATACACCTCATTTTTATCATCTTACCGAAATTTTTTAAAGAGACAGATTTAGGAAGAGGCTACCAAGAAACAGTGCTAAATGTGCAACAGAGAAGGTTATTAAATTGTTTACTTTACACAAGAGACACACCTAGTTGTACTTTGTTACTAAATCCGCCATAATGTGGACAAGCATTAGAGAACCTATGGCAGTTTTGAGAACTGGGGAACAGTAAACTAGCAACAGTACTTTCATGTCCCAAAACCTATTTCATTCATAAACTTCTATTGATAGGAAAATGTTGAGAAAGAAGTAGCATGTAGTCTTAATTCTCCCTATTCTATCAGCTTCAATTCCTTAAGGGTAAAACAGTTCCTATGGCCTAAAATAATCTTGAACCTTATTTCCTATAGAGACCCTACAGTCAGACTGGTCTATGTGTTTCAGTAAATCCTAATTTCCTTACACTTCATCCTATATACCCAATACTCAGAAACTAATTTCTCATCTAAATGAAATGTGACTTGCATCACAACAATGAAATATTAATTTGGCACGCTTTACTTTACTTCAATACCTGCTGATTTCAGATTAAGGCTCTTGCTTTAAATTCATGATTACATTTTCTTCTAACACATACATTCAAGTATGACTAGCTCAAGATTACACTAAAGTAGGAAACCAGTGAATTTGCCTTTATCCTAAAACCCCATAAGGAGGCTTCAACATCAAAAGAATGCCTAAGTTGATTTGATGCTTGTCATCAACATTTCTCCACAGGATCAAACTAATTTTGAGTGTGTTAAATAACACTGGCCTCTAATACTCCTTAATCTTTTTGACTTTCCTTCTACACATTAAGGAGTTTACATATAAAGTAACATAAAATAGGCCTGTATGTAAGTCCATTTGTATTCTTATTTTTTGAGAGACAAGGGGGAAAAGAAATGCCATACAATAAGCCACTGGTGACAGGTTTGGGTTTTTTACTGTGTCTATTTTACTATGCTTTCAGCACACAGAAAATGGTGTTGAAAATAATTTGCATCTAAAATTCTGATTTTGAAATGCTTATGAATTTACAGCTATAAAACCTACTGAAACGTATATAATATTCATGGTATAAGCAATTGCTGCTTTATTGTTCCCTCACCCCATCATAAAAGCATCAATTTAAACGATGTTATATTGACATGGTGACCATGTTGCAACACACTTATCAACATTAAGCAACCAGTCAAGCCTATCGGCAGGTGTTCTTTCTATACACATTACTTATTTTGTGTACTTAACATATTTTGTAATATGTTATACAAAGATATGCCAAGATACTATTTACGTATCAACTTGATTAACCTTTAATAGCCACAGCACTCTACATATCACTTCTTTATAAGAGAATTCCTGGGTTAAATGGCAAGGGAAGACTTTAAAGCTTCAGGCATGTGAAATACTAGTCCTAGTTGTAAATATCTGGAAATAGGTCTACTAACAACAGTGCTTGAAGAGCGGTAAACAGATTTCATTGCACTCTCCATCATTACAGCAGCAAGCTCCTCAACTTAGCACTGAACACTAAAAGCCTCTTCGTTTCCAACATCCTTCAATGGATGACCAGTGATGCATCCTAAACCTGCCATTCTCCTTCAATTAAACGGGCTCCTGCCATTACATGAGCCACCGAAGGTCATGCCACAGTTTAAGCAACCACTCTGTACTTGCCCCTGCTCCTAACAGCGACAGTTCTACCCTGGGTTAAGGCCACTGCTACAAAAAGGTGAGAGAAAGAGGTACCACCACATACTCACTCCCAGCACAGACTAATGAGTCATTCCCTGTTACATCTGTGAGGATGTAGAAAGTTAATTCATACACCACAGATCCTCTCCATTCACTGCAACGTATCCCTAAGAGCTTTTTCTGTTCCAATATCTGACTTGTAACGATACTATGTTTCTAAAAGGCCAAAGTTGCATACAAGTAAGTGCTGTTGGATACAGCGTAGTTAAGACTCATAATATGTGGGTTTTTCACAGATGCTGTACACAAGCAAGGGAGAAAAACTTTTTGTTTCCTCAAGGAATGATTTACCCTGTAGCAATGAAAAAACCCCCACTTTAGAGAAGCAGAGTCCTGATCCAGCATTCATGTGTCTGATTCTTGGTGCACAAATTAGGTTGCCAACACATAAAAAATAAGTAAATATGAATAAACATGGATAAATCAGATAGAGACCATCCTGCTGCAAGTTCACAAACAAATTCAGCTGTACCACTCTCTTACCTTGCCTTAGCAGATACTGTGACTTCACTCTTCAGATGAGTAACTGTTATTTATGAACACCCCTATTGTTGGCTTTTGCATGTTTTTTTAATGATCCCTTAATTGAGGTAAAAGTTATTAGGATGTTAATGAGTTTAATTCTTAGTGATGTTAAGAAGTTGTTAA